>JAOANR010000007.1:43106821-43146489 GCA_030278955.1 Hygrophila difformis | reverse complement strand
CTCAAAACAGTATTCACCGATTTCGCCGGACGCCGGCCAGAGGCGAGGGGTCCACGAGAAGATCGGGATGCTTCTTGTGTGACGGCCCACATCTATTTAAGGATTGCCCAAAGAAGCACGCCCTCAATGCGTTGTTAGGTAAAGAGACAAGTGTCGCCCCGAAGAAGCGCAAGGCAATCCATGTGGGGCAAGATGGGAGCGAATCAGAGGAGGAAAACTTGGGGGCTCTGTACCGAAGTGATGACACTTTCGAGTACTGAGTCGCGGCGGAGCGCCAGATAAATAATACCCCTCGAGCTTAGAATAAGAAGGGGCGGGAGAAAGGTAAGACCAATAAGGAGATGAGTCCAAAACAACGGTTGTAACTCGATATGGTGCATACGAGTTCCTGTTAATGCCGTTCGGTCTAACCAATGTACCTGCAACATTCTGTACGCTGATGAATGAGCAAGACAAGGCCGATCACCACATGATCAAGGGCCTCCTACAACCCTTGCCAACCCCTACGAGACCATGGACTACATATCGGTGTTACCGAAGCACCCCAGCATGTCACAGCAGAAACCACGGCGATGAGGTCATCGCCAAATCAGCGGGGGGAGAATGTTGACCGGTGGCCGCCTGGTGGTTGCCCTTGTCCCGCCGTCCCGACACCTATCCGTTTACTGCATTCTATTTACTGCTTCCCTAGTTGTCGTGTATAGCTTTTGTGCAGCGTCTTACTGTTGTGCCCTCGGCAAGGCACTTCGGGTGGGCTAGTTGGCCTTTCGGTCTCTAACCACATTTTTGTTCCTTTGTTGTGCAGTTACTGTAGGGCCCGTCTGCCGTTGTAATATAAATTGAAGTATCCCATAGTTTCCGGAATAAGCTCAATGATGTCGTCCAACCCGACCCTTCGGATGGACCGTTTGGCGGATTAGTGCGGGGAATCAGTCTATTAGCCACACGGTGCGCCGCAGTCCCGATAGGGACCCGGCGCCCCGTGACACTATGGAAGTATCCCATAGTCCTACCAACAATTCCCATCACAATATACACACACACATCCATTTTAATATTAAGGACATACCAGATATTACCTTCAATGCATTACCTTCAAGCACCTGGCAAGCTCATTGACGTATAGTATATTGGCTAGCTTGGATTGTTCACAAGCATAAAATCTGGTATAACTGTAGAGCATTAACATAGAGAATGTCTTATTAAAGGAATTCCAGTAATAATATGAAATAGAAATTGATTGTAAATGAACTATAAAAGCAACAAGTCTTCACAAACCATAGGCAATAGAATGTCAACAGAGGTATCTAGGAACAAGGGCAGCACACTGAATCGATTCTTCATACTCAAACTCGGCCATGAAATGTCAAAGCAGCTACAATAGACTATAAAAATATCATAGAATTCACTATATAAGTTACACTATAAATCTAAATCAAAATCGAAAAGCCTAGGCTTACCGTTGTTCCCTTCTTTCGCCTAATCTGTTGCCAATAAATTGCCCAATTTCCCAACCCACTCGCTGGCGTTCAATGGCTTCCAATAAGCGGCGCAGCAACTCAGAATTCACATGGGCGATGGAGGAGGCAACACCAATGGCCGGACAGACGACCGCAATGACAGCACAGAGGGAAAGGGTGGCAGAGCTGGACAGAGGTGAGTTATCGCACAAAGTCATAGACACACAAAATAAAGCACGGGCGACGTCCGGTGGAGCGGTTTTTGACGCTACAACCAATTGATAGAAAAGGGCGTTCGGTTTTTGTGGCACTCGATGGATTTGCAATTTGCAGCGGAGCTTCACTTTCCACTCAATTTCATCGACTTATGTTGTTGTGTGTGCAGCGTGCCCTAGTGCCCTACTACAATTTGTTGGGAGTGGGAGAAAAAAGTATAAAACAAAATATAATAAAATTAATTAATAAACGAGTACTCGACTCGACTACTAGATGAGTACTCGATACTTGACTCGACTACTCGACGAGTACTCGATTATCGACGAGTATCATATTCTTCTACTCGAGATTGAGCTCGATACTCGATTAGAATACTCGATCTCGACTCGACTCGAATTTTTTGAGTACGAGTCGAGCTATTTCCGAATCAAGTGTCGAGTCGAGTTCGAGTAGCTCTACTCATTAAACACCCCTAGCCATAAACTACACTTCCGAACTACTAAACATAACATCAAAATGGCTCCATTATTACATACCTACTCCCCAATCTTCTACTTATTTCAATATCACAACAACAAAGAGAACAATGACCAATATCAAGCTAGTCATTTTCCAGTCTAAGGCTCCATTCTTTCTGCCCACCATTGAAGGACCAATGAGGCCATCCTCCATCTCTGGCATTCCCCATACACCTCGACGAATACCAAACTGCAAACCATCTTCACTTGGATGCCTAACGAATTCTCCACTAGGCTCCCACTGAGCCCTAACCTGGGACACCCACCCTACGAAAAATGACACCCGTTCCTCCCACAACAATAATATGGCTTACCTTCATTCCTATTCTTCAAAGACTCGACCACACGAAAATCAGCCCTTTCACCATATCTGCACAATGGCGTTCTTGGATATCGTAGGTCAAGTGTCTCCATCCTATTCAGGCGCCCCATTCTTGGTGCAGAATTTGTGGAATCTTCCCCGGAATCCATCCTCGTATTCATCGAAACTGGAGTTGGGTATTTCAGAGACTTGGGGCTCGTCTTACTCAGTGAGGGAAATAAGAACGATGTCCGATTTTGGGGGGAGAAACTCTGACCTTAATCATTTACCCTGTGGATCTCTTATGTGGCATTTAACTTCTACAGTGGCCGGCCCAACACAATTACCAACTTAATCCACTGCCACGTAGGAATTTTGCTCCAAATTAGGGGAGGTGTGATTGATTTGGCCCGGATTAGTGATCGAAACAGATTATTAGGGGCAAAAAAACTGGAAAGTATGGATCCGATAAAAAAGGAAACAAAAGGGACTAATTTGGAAATTTTTCCTTTATTCCTTAATAACTGTGGTTTTATATATTATAGACAGATACTTCCTCCTTAATTTAATGATGTTAATATTTGCATATTAAACACTATTTATTAACTTTGATTCGACTTTTTAACACAAGTATATAAGATAAAATATAGTCAAGATGTTAGATTCGTCTAATCACATAGTTTTAAAATATTAAAATTTTATAATTTTTACTTTTATACCATTCTAGATATTAATCGTTAAACATCTGCATTGGGATTGCTTAAAAATATTAAATGTTAATATCATTAAATTACGGAGGAAGTATATATTTATCACAAAAATAATTATTTTACTAAAACCCTAACTCTAAATAACTTACTCAATTGAAAAATATCTCATGGTGGATTGTTACTTATTAGATTACCAAGATTTTCTTCATGCAAATTATAAAGGAATTAATAGAAGGAAATGAAAATAAAGGAATGGATATAAGAACTGGAATAATTTAACAAGTTGGATTGGTTATTTTCAGGAAAATTGAAATCCAAGTTGTTAGCAATAATTTTGGGTATTTTTGTTAAAAAAAATAAAAAAATCTAATATTTGTAATTTTATTACATAGATTGTAAGAGTGATTAAAAGAAAAACAATATGAATAGAGATAATTTTACACAATTTTTTTCTAAAATAATTAATTTGATCAAAATATCGGGCTTTTTTTTAACCAACAGCAGTTGACTTGAGTGGATGGGGGCTCTAGTCGCTTAAGCAAGGTCTCAGGTTCGAGCCTTGTGTATGCAAAAAACTGCTTTGGGAGATGCGCCCTTAATTGCCCTTGCAGATCCTCGAGGGATTAGTCTTGAGTCCAATGTGGCCTGGGGATACCCTGATATTCACCTAAAAATATCGGGCTTTTAATTTGACAATTTAGCTTTAATTAAAACTAGATTTTTCACCCGTGCTTTGCGCACGGGTATTAATTTTTTTAAATACAAACTAATGCTAACTCGATTAATAATATATTTAAAATGATAGATGTTATTATTTTAGTATATTTATGAAAATAATATTTTTAATAAAATATAATTTTTATTATCTTTTTTTAAAATGACATAAGAAATAAATTACTTTTTTTCATAACACATATACCAAAACATAATTCAATTTTTTTATGCAAGTAAAATATAAATAGAAAAATTACTTTTTGATTATCATCCCTACTATTATAAATATTATATGTATAACTAAATTGATTAAGTATATTAAAATTTGTCTTTCTAACTCACTTTAATCACCCGCAAAAATATGTTGATGATATATACTATTATATTTATATAAAAGGAACAAAGGTAGTATTAATAATTATGCATGTAGATTAATGACCGATAAAAATATATAAAAGTAAATTATCATGATATTAGTTTTTATATATACAAAATAGTATATTGAATTTTTGTTACCGATGAAATACTTATTTTTATGTAGAGTAATTTCCATTGTATACCCCTCAACTGTGTCCACTTATATACTTGAACTATTTTTTTGGAAAGAAATGCACTACAACTATTAAACTTTGGAGAAAACTATTATTCCGTCAAAATTAATTAAGGTTACATCGTGTCCAGCTGTGAAGTTGAAAGGGTTAAAACAATCAGCTAAAAAAAAAAAATTGACCGGAAACCCATATCCACTACCCAAACCATATCCTCTCCCATCGAACATCCCCTCGAACCCGCTGACTGCTTTGTGGGTTTGCCATCACCATCGCCACCTATATTCCATTGTTTCATTCATTAACGTCTTTGTGTGCAAGCCCTGGAGCAACAATTTCCGTTGATAGACGATCTCTCAACCCCGACTTCATTTTCTGAAATATGAATTTGTGCGCTCTTCCCCCAACCCCAGTCGTCTACCTCCACCCTGGTATGATTTAGACTTCTGGGCTCCATGAACTTAATTTGGTTTGGAATTTTTCAGCTAAGTCGAATGTGGGGTTTGAGTTTTGTTATGTGAATCTGAATATTCCAAGAATCTAAATTATGAAACTGCATTATGTTTTGTGAAATTTAGTTATTTAAATCTGAATGTGAAATTATACTCTAATTTCTGAGTTATGCAAATTGAGTTGTTCTTTTTATTTCCGAATTATGCAAAACCATTTTCTTACCATATGATTTAAGAATTATTTTTGTTGTGTTGGTATGCAACTTATATGAGTGAATTTGCATCGGAGCACAACGTATTACTCATTTGTAAGTGTGAAAATGTGGTGGAAACCACAAAGCAGTTGCCTATGATGGCAAACAGACGGGGTTTAGGGTTTGAGGAATGATATTAGAGTCGAGGTCAAGAAAAAAGTAGGAGCTGACTATTTTAACCCTTTGAACTTCACGGTTGAACATGACTTAACGTTGAATTTTGACAGAAGAATGGTTTTTTCCGAAGTTTAATAGTTGGGGTGTATTTTTTTTCAAAAATAAAGTTCAAATATATAAGTATACACATTGGTATAGTTGAGGGGTATACAATGGAAATTGCTCTTTTATGTATATTATGTAGTTTTTTAGAAAAAAAATTACAATAAGAAATTAAATTTTAATACTCCTAAATATTTTTAGTTAAAATAGTATATATATTTATTTAAAGATTTGTTTATGTATTTTCTTTACCGTCTAAACCCGTAATATATATTCTTTATATTTGAAATGATAAGAATATTTACTATAATTTAAAAAATGCATACTTACGTTTTCCTATATATATATTTTATAGTTTATCTAAATTATATTTGTGAGATTATACTTTGAAAATTAAAACTTGTATAGAAATTAGAATTAAAATTTCATTTAATTTTTATAGTTTACTAATTTTTATAGTATTTTTTTATAGTTTACTAATTTTTGTAGTATATTTTTAATGATGTATTTTGTATTTAAAATATGGTTATTATATTCCTATATTGATATGAAATTATATATTTTAAACATAAAATTTAAACCTAAATTAAATTATTTAATAATATTACAATAATTTCATTAAAATATATATACAAATAAATAATTTATATTCTCGTGCCGTTTTGATGAATTCCTGGTCTGCACTTTTGATGAATAAAGCTGGAAGAATTACTCTTGCTCGTGCCGTTTTATGTTCTCTCCCTGTCTACGTGATGCAAGTTCATTTGCTTCCAATGGGCGTTTGTTCACAAATTGATAAAATTATTCGTCGGTGGATTTGGAAAGGGACCGATGGTCATGGGATTCACTTGATCAACTGGGAGAATGTCACTCGAGCCCGGTCTTGTGGCGGGTTGGGGATCAGGAAAACCCACCAGATGAACCTTGCATTGCTTGGAAAGAAGCTTTGGGAGCTTGTTACTTGTTCGGACAAAGTATGGGCTGTTGCCATTAGGGAAAAATACGGAGGTGAATTGGGCGTGATGCCCACTGATCACTATCGCGGTACAAAGGTATGGAAGTCCTTGGTGAAAGTGGCGAATTCATTTCATGATGCCTATGGTGTCCGAATAGGCAATGGGTCGAGCTCCTTGTGGTATGCTCCATGGTGGAAAGGCAAGTGTTTGGCCTCTCAAGTTCCCTTTGTAGATATTCATGATGTGCATTTGAAGATCAAGGATATTATTGATAATGGTCGGTGGAAGCTACAGGTCCTCTACTCTTGGCTTCCGGTTGAAACGAAACATGACATTGAATCCTCATCGGCCCCTTTCCTTAACAGTGAGGCAGCGGATATCATGCACTGGCGCGGGGATGCTAAAGGCGTTTACAATGTGAAGTCCGGTTACAGATGGTTATGCTCGAGTGGTGGCTCGAACAATGGGTGGTCTTGGATGTGGAAAGCTTCGATCCCAGAGAAAATTGGTGTCTTACTATGGACTCTCGGGCATGGCGCCCTCCCATGCAATAAATTGAGGCATCAACGTGGCCTGGCTCCGACTCCTCTTTGCTCCCTATGTGGTGAATATGAAGAAGATTGGCGACATGCTTTATTCTTGTGTGCTTGGGCGGATCAAATATGGTGCAATGGGGGCTTTCATTTTCGCGCCATGCTTAATGGGTTAGACGATACAGACTGTCGACATTGGTTTGAATATGCTTGGCGGGTGTGGGGCACTCGGTTTATTGCTTTGTTGTGGGTTGTGTGGTGCCAACGTAACGAGAGAGTTTTCCAAGGTGCAACCTTGTCCAGGGATCGGGTTTTGATGAAGGCTCACCAGCTACAATCTCAACTGGACAAAGCTTCGGATGTGCAGCGGCGAGCGAAACAGCCTTGCCTGGTGCGTTGGATTGGAGATGGTATTGCAGGTCCTGTCTTGCATTCAGATGGATGCGTGCTTGAGAATCCGACAAGGTCAGGGTTTGGGGCTGTGGTCAGGATGCACGATGGTCTTTGGATGGGCGCTTGCAGTGGTAGCCTCGGCAATCGTCCCATTATCGAAGTTGAATTATTGGCGCTACGTTTTGGTCTCCTCCTTGCTGGAAGCCTTGGAGTGACGCTTGTGGCATGCTTTGTTGACTCTTTGGAAGTTGTTCGGTTGGTGATGAGTGAATTTGATCTTCGACACTGTCTCTGGCCAATGATCAAAGAAGTTCGGTCCTTGCTGCGAAATATGGAGGGTTGTGTGCTTCATCATGTGTACCGCGAAGGTAACCAAGTTGCTGACGCTCTTGCCCGGCGGGCGGCGTGTTCGGAAGATTTCTATACTACTTGGGCTTTTCCGCCGGACGATGTTCAGGCGCGGGTTGCTGAAGATGCTCGTGGCGCTTCCTTTGTTCGTTTGATTTAGTTGTATTCTTTCATTTATTTTCCTTTCATTCTTTGCTAGCCTTTTCAGGCCGATTCATCAAAAATTTATATCTTTTAAGTGTCACAAAAAATTTATATCTTTTTAAGATATATATGAAGATTTTATCAAGATTTTATTATATTAATAAATAAATTTATTTTCTAAATATAGATATTGATGATGTGGAAGGTGAGTTGGAATTAGTCAGCGATTAATCATCAATGACGTGGATTAATTATTTAATTGTAGCCAATGATTATAAAATGGTGGTATAATTACTTGTATAACCCAAAAAATTAAAAAATTAGTTATATTGAATAGGGACAATACAGTTTGCATAGGCCAAAAAGTATTCAGGATTTATTATATATATTAAATTTTTTATTTATTCTATTGATTGAGGATAATATTTTAGGCTCATATTTTCATATACTCAATATAATATAATTGAAAATATAACATATTCAATTAAAGGATTTATAATATATTTGTTTTATTAAATTTATCATAAACATCAAATATATTATAATTTGTTTCCAATTTATATATTTGTAAAATATATGAAAAGATTTATCAAGATTTTCATATACTAATAAATGAATTTATTATCCAAATAAAAGATTAAAAAGGTTGATGACATGGCAAGGAGGACGATTTAGCGCTGACGTGTGAATGACTGTATTTTTCTGTATGATTAATCAGCGCCTACGTGGAAACTTAAGGCATAATTACTGTTTAACCCTTAAAATTAAAAAAGGATGAAGTATATTTAATAAGGGCAATACGGTCTGAACATGCCAAAAAGTATTCAGGATTTATTATATAGATAGATAGATAGATAAAGATTTTCCGGAAAATTGAAATCCAAGTTGATAGCAATAATTTTGTGTATTTTTGTAATAAAAAATAAAAAATCTAATATTTGTAATTTTATTACATAGATTGTAAGAGTGATTAAAAGAAAAACAATATGAATAGAGATAATTTTGCACAATTTTTTTCTAAAATAATTAATTTGATCAAAATATCGGGCTTTTTTTTAACCAACAGCGGTTGACTTGAGTGGATGGGGGCTCTAGTCGCTTAAGTAAGATCTCGGATACCCTGGTATTCACCTAAAAATATCGGGCTTTTAATTTGACAATTTAGCTTTAATTAAAATAAAGATGCGAAAATAATGGTTGCAAACTTAAAATCCAAAAAATAAAACGAAAAATGAATTGATTTATATAATTTGCAACAAAAGAAATGAGATAAGGAAAATCTATCACAATATTAGTTTCCTTCACGTACTCAAGAAATATTATCAACCAATCTGTAAACTTGACTGGTCTCCTGTTATTTTTCTTATCGGCTGACGGCGGGCTTGCTAAATTTTACATTTAGTATAGTAGAATATAATACTAATATTTTTAGGGTTAGTCTTATGTTGTTCGATTTCTTTTTTATTTACTTTGAGTTTTTATGATGTTAGATATAATATAATGTATTTTATTTTTTATAATATCTATTTTACTACATCTAATATATTACAAAATAAATTTTATACTACTTTTATTCCTAAATAAATGTTATACTCTGCATGTAATTTAATATATATTTTTAATTTTTAATGACTCAAAATTATAGAGAAAAATGTCAAATTGGTCTGTAACTTTGTTTATTTTTTAATTTTGTGCGATAATTTTGAGTTTTTTTAATTTGGTATCAAAGCTTTATTAATAGTCTCCAAAATAGTCCCATCAGACGTTAATCACCGACATTTGCTGACGTGGCACGAAATTAGTAAATAATTAATTTAATTGTGTCGTGTATGTGTCACATGGTCATTAACTGAATTTGAACTACACACGCATACACTTTTTTACCATATTTCTAATTTAATGGCCTCCTTCCCACTGCAAGTACGCAGCAAATGGGTTAGAAAATAGCCACATGTGTAGGTCAAACAAAGTCAACGCCCGCGTGGCACCTACATGACACAATTAATTAATTATTTACTCTAATCTTGTGCCACATCAGCAAATTGGTGTGATTAAAGCCTGATGGAACCATTTTGAAAACCATTAGTAAAGTTATAGCACCAAATTAGAAAACTCCAATTTGACCATTTTGACTAAATCCTCATCCTATATACTACATATTTAGCACATTATCTACACCCTTATACTGTATTATTTATTTTGGTAAACAGTGATACTCATGTGTCGGCAAAAGTGTCTGGAAGCCCAAACCACACAAATTTACAATTACTATAGGTATTAGCCTTCTTCACACACACCTACTCACTCTTTATTTTTCTCCTTGAAAAATCCCTCAAAAATTTATATATATACACACATTATTTATACAACAACATGCATACACCATTACTTCTCCCCTTTTGCTTTTCCATTACCTACCCACTACTCTAGTCTCTACCTCTACCCTCCATTACCCATTTATAATTTTTTTCATTTTCTTTCTCTGTATATATTTCTGTGCATAAACACACTAAACAGCCATTTCTGTATATATATATTTTACTTCGATTTATTTGATCAGAATGGAGGCGAGATTTGAAGACGAACATGAGGACGATTCTCAAACATTTCCTCCTCATTCTCCGATCTCCGGCGACGAACCATTCCCTCCTTCTCCCAAGAAAAGGTTCGTTCTTTTTCCATCAATTCAATCTCAACTTTAATTTCAAGTCCTTCATTGAAGCAATTTCAATGATTCTGATCGGAAACAGCCGCCGGCGAGGCCAGAAGAAAGTTGTCACGGTGCCGATCAACGCCGCCGATGGGTTGTTCCGGAGAAAAGGGGAGGTATATCCGCCGCCGGATAATTGGTCGTGGCGGAAGTACGGTCAAAAGCCGATAAAAGGGTCACCCTATCCAAGGTAACTAATTAATTAGTTAATTTATTAAGGAAATTTGATTATTTAGGTAGCAGTCTCCGCCGCGGGCGGAGGCGGTGGCGGGTGATGTGGCGGTGGTGATTTTCGGATTAAATTATAGACATAGATAAGCAATGGTGGAAAGTGGAAAAGAAGGAAAATAAATGATGGGAATAGATTATTAGAGGCGGCTGAGGAAGGCCTCATTCATTGAATACTACTACTAATTTATTATATATTTATTGATTTATTTTTTCTTAGTGGATAGAGTATCACAATTATGTTACATATAGTATATTACTTTTTTTTTTATATTGATATTCATACAAAAATATGTGGTTTTACACAAATTATAAAGAAAAATAAAAAAAATGGATAGCAGACTGGATAAGAATCGAACTTCCAACTATAAGATTGAAAATTAAAAGGCATGACCACTAAACAAAGTCCTCATATCTTATAGTACCATTACATCTGCCATATCATTTTATATTTTTTAAAAAATATAAATTAATAGTAATATTTTTAAACCAGTATTTCATAGTCTTCATTGGCTGTTTAACTAAAAAAAAAAAAAAACTCCACATTCTTAAACCAATAGTAGTATTTTTTATTTTTTTAGAACGAGATTATATATCTGTAGCAAAGATTGTCGCAAGTACAATATCGAGCAAAACTGCTCACAACATTTCCGCCTATGCCACTTTCCAACCTTCAACTGCACAAATATAAACCATTACACCATTACACTGCAGAAAACAAATGATTTGCTTACTCTCGATCTCAAAGGAGCAGGCTCTCGATATCTTGTATGCGGCCTTAGTACCATTCCTCAACTCTTGCTTCGCGCGACAGCTCTGGCCCAACTATCCGCCAAATTATTTCTCTCCCTTGATATGTGTATAACTCTTACTGCACCTCCAAACTTTAGAATAGCCAATATTGGTCCCAACAAGTGAGAAAACCTCCACGGAATATTGCCCGGATCGTGCAACCATCCAACAACATTTTTAGAATCACATTCGAACATCAACTTCGGAAGGGGGAATCCTTGATCTCGAATTATCGCCGCACAAACCCTGTTAATAGCAGTGATCTCCGCCTCGGAGGAATCTGTGACTCCTATACTATCTGCCAACACGAACAAAACAGTCCTCCAATCATCTCGGATGACTCCCCCCCACTCCCGAACGTCCCGGGTTGCCAAGAGAAGAGCCATCCGAATTAATCTTCCACCACCCCGCCTGTGGTCTCTCCCAAACCATCCTCATCCGACTCGCCCTGTGATCAATAATTTGCCTTTGTCGCTGATACAGACTTCCTAGAAAGGAATCTCCCACACCATGCCAGTCAGCACACATTCCATTTGGATCACACACCCACCAAAGATTAACTCTCCACCTTACCTCCTCCATAACCCTGTTGATATCAAATCGAGCACCTTTAAACACCATCTCATTTCTTAGCTTCGAGATGTTCCATATCATTGCCATCCCCACCAGCAACCACACCCTCCCATCACCCAGTTTGGACATAGCACTGAACCACCACTTTAGCAAATTATCAACCCTCCCCGGTATAGCCCATTTCAAGCCAAACCAAGCAACCCATTTATACCAGATTTCCCTCACCGCAGAACATTGACAAAAAAGATGATCAATTGTCTCGATCTCCATTCCACAACAAGGGCAATTTGCATCCTGTACCTGTACCACCCCGATTTTAGCCAAAGATTCCTTTACTGGTAATGCTCCAAGTATAACTTTCCATGCCAATATTTTGATCTTCATCGGGCACTTAACTTTCCATAGCGCTTTCCACCACCATCTGTCTCCCACTTCCACCCCTACTGCCAACCTTTGCCTACATGATCCGACCGAGAACCCTCCCTTACTTTCCTTAGACCACTTGATGCAATCCCCCAAATATCTATTCATTTTGTGTGAACTTATGACCTGTATCAAATCTTCCCATATCTCAATTTCCCAATCAAACAAAGGTCTCCTCAATTTGATATCCCATTCCCACATAAATCCATTCCAGCTTCCACATTCGGACACCTTGCACGATCTATTAATGGCCAGCGTATAAAATCTGGGAAATAGATCTTTTAACAAATAACCATCCTCTATCCATTTGTCCAACCAAAACCGAGTTTTATCCCCATTACCAACTTGAATAAAGATATTACCTGCCTGCTCCCTAAAACAAGGGCTGTCCCATGACCGACAAATCTGTCCCCAAAGTGAGCTGCCAGGCTTCGCATCAGGGACTAATGGA
Source organism: Hygrophila difformis (assembly GCA_030278955.1). Lineage (NCBI taxonomy): Eukaryota > Viridiplantae > Streptophyta > Magnoliopsida > Lamiales > Acanthaceae > Hygrophila > Hygrophila difformis. The sequence continues at coordinate 43,133,546 of JAOANR010000007.1, read as the reverse complement.
GAACTCCTTCCGTAATATTTAGCATCAATGACTTCTTTCCATAGCCCGTCACCTTGTCCAAATCTCCATCGCCATTTGAATAAAAGAGCTGCATTAAAACTATTGATATCCCATACACTTAAGCCACCTTCATCCTTTTGAGAACAAATGATATTCCACCTAACCGAATGTAGCTTTCGAACACCATCCCATTCATTCCAAAAAAAACCTCCTTTTGATCTTCTCTATCCGATCCGCCACAGCTTTAGGGACTTTAAAGATTGAAAGAAAATAAACAGGGAGGTTACTTAGAACCGAATTGAGCAAACAAAGCCTCCCCGCTTGAGACAACCATTTCCCCTTCCATCCCTCCAATCTCTTTTCAACTTTATCTAAAACAGGCTTCCAAATCGCAATCCCTCCAGACCTGCCTCCCACCGGAATACCCAAATACATCATCGGCCATACTCCTACGCCACATCCAAAGACCTCCACTGCCCCCACTAACTTCAACCTCCGAACAGTTAATTCCATACAAATTGCTCTTACCAAAATTAATTCGCAATCCTGTAGACAGAGATAAGCATACCAGTATCCTCTTAATGGTTGCAACTTGAGACAAATTACCTTCACAAAAAACAATCGTATCATCAGCGTATTGAAGGTGAGTAATCACTAGTCCATTCCCTCCAACAGACAGCCCTTGCACCAGCCCTGCCTCCGCTGCCTTGACCATCAATCTATTAAAAATTTCCGCCACTAGAACAAAGACGTATGGTGAAATAGGATCACCTTGTCTAATTCCCTTTTGAAGTTCAAAAAATTCCGTTAGGGAGCCATTTATGAGTACCGCAGCTGTGGCCGAAGAGATGCATTCGTATAACCATTCAATCCAGCGATCATCAAATTTCATAACCTTTAATACCCGTACTATCGCCCCCCAAGACACATTATTGTAAGCCTTCGCAAAATCAATTTTAATGATAAATCCTTTGCGCCCAGCCACCTTGGTCGATTGAATCACCTCTGCCGCTACTAACACTCCATCAAGAATCTGCCTACCCTTGATGAATGCCATTTGCGAAGCCCCACCAACCCATTTATCACCTCTTTTAATCTTCTAGGCAATACCTTGGCCACTATTTAGGAGGTTTGAGCGTGGGGGGAAATTGCCTAAAGGTGCCGGGAGCTCATTCATTAGGCTAATTCCGAAAGTTGATAATCCTAGAGAGTTTGGGGATTTTAGACCGATATCCTTGGTAGGTAGTGTGTACAAAATTTGTAAACCAATAGTAGTATACTTATGATGGGATCATTAAATATTTCTATTTGTCCATTTCCCACGTGCTCACACATTGATTTTGGTTACCATCTTCAGGTTATACTATTTTCTTTCTTGTCTTTACTTTTTACCTTTCATGTAATTCAAGACGTATTTTTAAATATTAATAATTTAATCTGTATATAAATAAAACTTATAAAAAATTAATATTATAAAACTACGTAATTAGACGAATATTCTCTCTTGACTTTATTTTTTATAATACAACTATATTCAAAATTTGATTAAAATTACTTAATAAATAGCTAACTACAAGAAAAATTCAATTTAATGACCGCAATCCGCGACCGTGCGAATACGGTCGCTAAACAGCGACCGCATCTTTGTGTCGCTAATTCGCGACTGAATTTGCGACCGAATTTTACACACATTCTTTAAATCTGCATAATTTTTTAAAGAGAACAGAGGAAGTATTTCATTTTACTTAAAAGAGAATAGAGGAAGTATTTTATTTTACGCAAATTCTTTAAATCTGCATAATTTTTTAAAAAATATGAAAACATAATTCTTAAAATTTAAAATTATTACCTTAAGTTAGTGATATGTAGGTCATTTGTATTACTTAGTATTTTTTATTTTTATTCCTATATGTATACTTATTAAGAAAGGCTATTTATTAATTTCTTAATATTCACATAAATAAGAGGATTTTTTAAATTCTTATATTTTCCTATGATTCTTTCTTATAAGAAAATGTAATAAAAATATATGAAGTCTAAATATAAATATAAGACATAAATTGTAATGTGTATGGAACACACTTTCACTTTTTTGCTTCTTATATCATTGTTTAAAAGAAATTTTACAAAAGCATTCATAAGAGATAGTATCATTTTAATTTTTGGGAGCTGCAGGGAACTTTAGATTTTATATCAAAATAATAGTTCGTTTTGTACACTCGCTTCTAGGGGATCTAGCTATAATTTTGAAGCCCTGCAAATTAAAGGTACCTCAAGTAGCGTTTAAAACGAGTTGCCAGATTATTCTCATCAAATTATAATTTAGGACAATTACAGCTACTTTACCAAACACTTACATAAAACTGATAGCTCTAGCTTCCAACAGCTCCAGCTTCCTACAACTCTAATTTGCAACTCAGACCATAGCTATAGCTCTATGTGCAGAACATGACCATAATCTTAGATAACATAATGTCTTAAATTTCGATCCTCAAATGAAGATTTTAGCATGCTACTCGTTTATATTAGTGAACCAAGCCAAGCTGGTTTAGATGTGATTATTTATCCATCATTCTAGCATAATTATAACCACCACTAATTAATTAAAGTCATCTATAATAAACATGTAATTAATTCTGATAAAGTAGTCTATTAATTTAAGATTAATCGAACAAAGAACAGGCTCTTATTTTATTCACCATTTTCCTTAGGACTATAGGATTATACAAGTTGTTGCCGACACGAAATATTTACACATTTATTCCATTAAATTAATTTAAATACTAACATTTAACCTCACAATAAGCTAGCTTAATTTCTATGTATTTTGCTTCTCGAGTGTTGATTTTATATCTAATCTATCATATGTTAGTAGCCATTTATACATAATTTAATTAACGCTAATACATTTGTAATCCAATGCTTAATTAACTCACTCCTTAATAATTTTAGCTTTTGTGTAGTTTTAAATTATATATGTGTGTGTGTGTGCGCGCGTCTATAACCATAAATTACCTCTAAATCAAGCTAGACTATGGTCCCATATGGAATATTATTGACAAGGCAAGGTCCAATAACAAAAATATTATTGAAGGGTTAATTACTAGTATACTTTAAGTTGTCGGAGCCAAATATTGGGAGTTTGGTTTGCTTTTTATTTTTCTACTTTATATGACAATCGCCAATCATTGTGTATAAATGATATTGTATTGCTTTTGCTGTCACCTTTTATTTGCCAATAGTGTTAGTTGCAATATGAAAGTAATATATAACTAATAAGGCCGTAATATATTAGTACCAAATTGTTTGGATGTAAGTGGATTTTGAGTTTTAGATATTACTAGTAGTAAGTTTGATCCGCCTATAATAATAATAAATTTAATTGAACATATAGTAATAAATGGCTTCGGCCCCTTTTTTCCGAAAAAATTTAATTGAACATATTTTGTAATTAAATAGCATATAACAGGTACTCCCTCCGTCCCACGAAGTTTGACCCCTATTCCTTTTTGGGGTGTCCCACGAAGTTTGATCACTTTCCATTTTTAGAAAAAATTAAACTAATATAAGTTTGATTAGAATCTTAATTGTTGTCAAATCCCACTAAAAATACTTACTTTTACTATTCTGCACAAATTCCAATGCATTTTTACTTTACTACACAAAGTCCCTTATATTTCTTTAACTCTTAATATTACACAATTGATACAAATAAAAATTGTATAATATATATTCTAAAACTACACGATTATACGATTCTAACAAGACCACACTTGAATATTTTTTTCAAATTACATCATTACGATAATATTAAGTCAAAGTTAAACAATAAACAGTATCAAAATTCATTAGAATCTTAAACACAAATACCCACACCACTTTAACTACTAAACTCCACCACCTAAATTACCGTGCCCAAAAGAAAAGGTTCAATCTTCGTGGGACGGAGGGAGTACCATATATCATATTCAATATCTAAAATTTTAGAATGTGTTGTGTGATACGTTTCAAAATCTGATATATTAGTAAAATTTAACATATTGATCCGAATCTGTTCCCCAATATATTACTTACCAAACAAGTATATAGAAACAATATGCTAATGAATATACTTACAACCATTCACCAATAAAATATACTTACAACCAAACAAGCCCTATATATACACACTATATCTGTACAGCTGGGACAAGTGCTCTGTTTGGCAAATAAGCTAAACCAATAAGTTATTTTGTGAGAGAATTTAAAATAAATTAGCTTATTTAAAAAGAAAAAATAATTTAAAACAGTGTTCAATCAGCTCTTTTTGAAACCGCTGCAAATAGCAGCATTTTGGATTTTAGCTTATTTTAGGCAAAAAGTTGGTCTCGAAATTGTCAAACAACTAATTTTAACTAATTATTACTCACATAATCAGTTAACCGCTAACCGGTAATTCAAGTATAATATAATTATAAACTTATTATATTATATACTGTAGCTCATATAAAGTGTGTTTGGATAAGCTTAGGCCCGTTGGATTGGTCTTACCATATCAAACATTGTAATGTGGCAATAGACCACAGAAAGTGTTTTTTTTTTTCTTTTCTCATTTTCTTTTTTATTGGATGTGGAGTAGTTGTTACAGTTTGTTTAAAATAATGATGAGATGAGATAATTATGTAATATTATTGTTACTATTATTGCAGGGGATATTATAGATGCAGTAGGTCCAAAGGCTGTCCTGCTAGAAAACAAGTGGAGAGGAGCCGCCTTGATCCCACAACCCTCCTCATTACCTACTCTTGTGACCACAACCACCGCTCTGCCAAGACCCAGACCCCTTCCCCTTCTCCGCCGCCACCGCCGACCCCTTCCTCACCGTCTTCCGGCGGCACGGATGTCATAAGCCACCAATCTATCCATGAACATGAAGGCTTATGCACGTCGAAGCTTGAGCCCGAGTTTGTTGAACTGGCCGGGGAATTGGGTTGGCTTTGTGGACTCACTGATGGAGGATTAGAAATTGGGCTTGGAACTGGAATTGAAACACTCGTGGGCCCGATGCCCGACCACGTGGATGTCGATTTCAAGGCCTCCTTTGAAGAAGAGGACCAACGCCTATTTGGGGATCTCGGAGACTTACCGGACTCGTCGTTCGTTTTTCGGTGGTGCGGACTCCGGAAGCCGTGCTACAGCGCAACGAGATGAGGGATTGGATTTCAAGTATAGTCCTTGATGCAAAGTTAGAACATGGTATAGTTGATAAAAAAAACATGTAAAAATTGGGAGTAATTATGGAAAATTTTCATTTTTTTTTAAATTTTAACCTTTTTTCTTTTTTTCTTTTTTGCTTGGTTCATCATTATATCTCTTTTTTCCTTTTGTTTTTTTTTGTGTTTCCGACTGTAAAGGTTGCGACAAAATGAAAAGTGACAATAATATTTTAAAGATTCCATTTGATACCAAACATGTTTTGTCTCATCCAACATGACAGTGCACGTTTTTATCTTTGCAATAACAAATTGAGCATATTCTATTGCACTAAATGTCCAAAAATCTTCATCCGTGACAATGCATGAGGTTCATATTCACATGCTCAAATGTACTTTCTTTAATTCTTATTATTATTATTTTGTATATCTATCGATCCACAAGTATAGTCATATTATTGTGATGTGCATTGTGACATGCCAATGGAATGATGAATTGTCATATTATTACATGTATTCAACAAAATATCTGCAAATATGAATATGCATATATGTATTGTAATACTTCAATTAAATAATGGGAACAACAACCACGTGCACAACTTCCAATTTTATGAGTGAGAATATAATAATGTTGTGTATATATTCAATTGGTTTCTAAGAACAACTTCCAATTTTACGGGTGAGAATATAATAATATTGCGTATATATCCAATTGATTTCTAAGAACAACTTCCAATTTTACGGGTGAGGATATAATACTGTTGTGTATATCCAAGTGGTGTTTCTAAGAAACAATAATATTGTCACCGACAGCATTTCTCAACTATATGTGCTCGACATTTAGAGATTGGCCTTTCAATAGGGTTGGCGGCAACTGGAGGCGGTCTTCCCTCGGTTTCTCATCAACCTAAAATGATCAGCATGCTTGTTAGAGATGACAAAGGGACATATGAATGAAGCATGGTATTGCTAACATGTTGGCTTATGGGAACGAAATGAGCTTACGAGACAAACACTGCAGGCTTATCACCATGTAATCAAAGCGTGCACATGCGTGAAGTCCTAAACACTCTATGATTCGAAGACACCAATTGAGTTAAAAAATAAATTAAAGAAGAAAAAAAAAAAAAGGAACGAAGCTTATGCTATAGAATTCTAGCAACTTGTATATGATTTCCTCCCAACAAAATCTAGCATTCTGACAAAATCTGAGAAAACTTTACAACCCAAACCTGCAATATATGTCCAGTTCATAAGCCAAAAACAAACTTGAAACAACGCCAGAAACATTAATCTAAACAATTGAATGCGAACAAGACCATTCCATAATATACAAAAAAAACTCAGCTACTCAGATGACAACTTACCCTGTAACCATAAGGAATGAAATTAACAAAACAGGTAGTTGGTAAAACAACTTCAATCCACGAAATTTAAGTGAAGCGCACCACCATTATTAAGATATATATATATATATATATGTATCTCAAAAAGACCCATTTAAGTATGAGAACATAAATTGCAATCAATTTTCAAAGACACTCTTTCTCACCATTTCAAGTAACTTGATTTAATTTCAAGCTGCTGGTGACATACACATCCCCCATCTTTAACAAGGGAGGGATTGAAAATAAAATCAACAGCGCTATTCAGTAAGCGCAGTCATCTGCCTACTCATTCCACCAGCTTGCCATTGACCCATCCTCTATAATGGATGGTCTACTCCGAATAAAGTGATACTACAACTCACTACAGTTTACATGGAGTTGACTCAAGTCAATTAGCCATAATCAACTGATATTTTTTAAACATAAAGGAACTGGCACAGCACCTAAAGTACACAACTTCGCAGTTTCTGCCACGGAATGATTTACCTCATTAAAAGGTCATTTATCCATTCTTGGTGCCCCAACAGCAAATGGTTTTCTGTATTTGCTTACATTTGGACTAGATAGTTACACAATGATGCACATTAATAAAAATTTGTAAACATGATCTAAAATGGTTTTCAGGACATGAGAATTCCCAAACCACTGTCTGGAAGCATTCTAAACAGAACATCACATTTACATTGTGTAGGCTTATGGGTTAACAACAATGCTAGCAGTTTTGCCACATCTACTGAAGTTCAATCTTTGTGAAGACACACACATTTTCAGGTTGAACTCGGCCAAGACCACCCTGACGAGCTACAGAAAATTGAATAACGCAAAACGTGAGAAAAGCAGTTAAGAAAAGAGCTAAAGGAGAAACAGATTATGTCACCATTGGAATCATTACCCTTCAGAATTGTCTACCTAGCTCGAGCAGCAACCGATTTTCTTCCAAACAGATGTATTATCATCTTTGAGGTTGATTGTCTCCCCCTTAGGCAGAACAGATGAAGCAGAAGTGTCGTCACTGGTCTCAACTGCCTTTCTGCTTACGATTTCATGTATCTGAGTAAGAACTTCAGTAAATGCATTATCAACATTGGTTGCTTCCAGAGCAGATGTCTCCATGAAGTATAAAGACTCCCTCTCAGCCAATTCTTTACCATCTTCAGTTGATACAGCCACCAGATGTCGAAGATCTGATTTGTTGCCAATGAGCATGACCACAATACTTGGATCAGTATGATCTCTCAATTCTTTAAGCCATCTCAAAACATTCTCAAATGTAGCACGCCGAGTAACATCATATACAAGCAAGGCTCCAACAGCACCACGATAGTAAGCACTAGTAATGGCTCGATACCTATGGAACAAAAATGACAAAAAAAAGAGATAGGGATATGCAGTTAACACCAATAGCAGAAACAAAGAGCAAAAAGCTTCATTGTCATCATCAGAATAGGACGTAGGAATTACTTGTTGAATATATGGTACTAAATTTAATACTTCAAAATCACAAGGATCACTGAACACATTTGTATTAAAACCTCACTTTCTCAAGATAAACTGCTCACCTCTAAATGGTTAGCAGATGCAAATAACAACATTAAGAAGAATAGTTGTAATTTCATGGACAAGATGAAAATGTTACGGAAAAAACACAAGGCCAAGACATATGATATGTTAAATGGTGTAAGCAAGATTACCCACTGTAGAAAATATGAATATGCTGGTATAAGGCTATTTCATATCCAAAAATGCATGTGATTTACCAAAAAAAAAGAATAATGCAAAAGCTGTCTTCAGTTAAGGAAAATATTCAAAAAATAAAATGAAATAAAATAATTGTTTCTGCAATAGAGTAGAGAGAGAAAAAGAAGCCAAGTAGCTTCAAAAGGGGACTCGAACCTGATTAAAATATCTACAACGGTATGATTTCAAAGAGAAACAGGAGATGGAAAGGAAATTCAATCAGTATCAACTATCTAAGAAAACACTTTACCAATGTGGCAATCCACAAAGGCAAAACATCTTCTACGCATTGGAAGATAGGTCTGTAAATAGCAGCCAAGTAGAGTTTCCTGGTGCTTGAATTTTATATTTAGAAGATATAAAAGCTTACATAGAATAATAAACTTATAGATGAATGAAGGAGCATAATATGAAACAAATTACTACAAACTAGCCAATTTGACCAAGCAAAACAAAATGGTGCAACAAGATGGATTATCTAAACTACACAAAAATGTAAACAATCGACCAGAAGCATTCTAACTATTATGTAGAGAAGCATACCCATCCTTCCATCACCTTCTCCCACTCTCTTTTGATGTAACTAATATACCCTAATTCTAACAAATAATCATACAAAATTACAAAATACTATTATCAAATTATGTGCATAAGGGAAAAAGTCAAACAATGTTGAATGTACAATATCAAATGAGCTAATAGTACAAGAATTCAGTTACAACAGAGGACTAGAATAAGAAAAACGATAACATAATGATACAAAAAAATATATTGTATTTAATAGATGATGATTAAACTCAGATGAAGCCTATTATAAAATGATGCAAATATACACAAGGGATCATTAAAACAAAATCACACCTAGCTTTTGATATAGGCCAAAACTAATATTTTGTAACAGTTGCATCCATTAATAAACAAAATCACTAGATTATGTAAAAAATACTGTTATGACAACAGAATAGTAGCATAACATGGACAATATTGCATGCAGTACTTTCCACACCTTGAAAACAGCATATAATATTTAATTTAGGTTGATAGTTTTATCTTATAAGCCAGATCAGTTCGGTCTCGGTAGACTATTTGAAGGTTGAAGCTTACGATAAATATCACACCAACATGGTCAGGCTTCCTGATCAAGTTTTGAATTTGTGCATACTGAAGTACGCTACATCATACCACATCATCTAGTGATCCATAACCAAAAACTCATGATTCCACTAATAAGAGAGATTATATTCCAAAGAGTCCCTTTCGATAGGGATAGAAACAAAAGAAAATGAAAGCGTACAACCACCCTTCCCCCAACCTCCAACAAACCTGAACTGTAGACAGACACAGATCAATCTGCAACAAATATGATGATTGATTGTGTGGATCATCAGAGGAGCTATGAACATAAAAGCTAATTCGGATTAAGTTCAGCAATTTAAAAAGCGTCAATTTGCTACAAATGAAATTAATCAATCCTAAAACTGTCGAAGGAAATCAAAAAGAGAAACCCTTAAGCCCCAATTGAAGTGACAAAGAGAAAAAATATCGCATAAACGGGATCCCTTAAAATAGCAGCAAGTTAAGAATTAGTAGGGGCAACCTTTCCTGTCCAGCGGTATCCCAAATCTGAGCTTTGATAACTTTAGCGTCGATTTTGAGGGTCCTGGTGGCAAACTCAACGCCAATAGTGGATTTGGACTCAAGATTGAACTCGTTCTTGGTGAACCTGGAAAGAAGATTGGATTTGCCAACACCGGAATCGCCGATTAGGACGAGCTTGAAGAGGTAATCGTACTCATCTTCGGCCCTATAGACAGCCATATCCGAGACACGGATGAGGATGAGAGGATTGAGGAAGATCGATCACAAGTATACCGGAAAGGTTGGAGACTCGTGTCGGGGGTTCAAGTATAGACTGGAGAGTATTCGCTGGATTCTCGGTAGAGCTGTAAACGAACGACGCGGACCACCGAGCCAAAAATCTTAACCAGACAATTTTTTTTGAGATCTCTGTTAGTTTAACCTTAACTTACCTTACGATTTACGAACAACAAGTTAGAGCTAATAACGAACGAACAACAAGTTAGAGCTACTTACGAACAACAAATTAGAGCTAATAATGAACGAACCCAAGCCTAGTCGAGCTCAGTTAACGAATCATTTATTTTATTAATAAATTTATTTATTTTAAAATTATATTAGGTGTAAAAATATAATGTACTTCATATTGTAATATAATTTATGAGAGAAATGTCAAATTAATAAAAATGAAAAATGGAAAGAACAACTAAATAAAAATTTTATTTTTTATAATATATATTCCATTAAAAAAGAATTCCGAACTGTTCGCGAACTTAACGAACGAACACACAAACCAAATTATGTATTTGAGCTCGGTTAACTTACCGAACTGTTCGTTTAACTTACCGAACGAACTGTTAACAAACGAACACGTGTCGAAACGAGATCAGCTCACGAACTGTTTGTTATATTTACAGCTCTAATTCTCGGCAATGGCTAATTTTGGGAACGGCGTCGTTTCTGTTCTGCTTTCCTATAGAAAATGCACTTTTGTCCCATAAATGTTTCTAAAATTTCACTTTTGGTCCATCACATAATAACTTTTTCCAATTTTTGTTAGTTTTTTGTGTTTGGTAGAAGCCATAAAATTTTGTGAGTTGATTTATTTTCTAACAAAAAAATAGTCATATAAATTCAATATGCAATTTTTTAAGTATACCATTTTTCAACCTAGGTTACATGTTCGAATTCTTACCAGGTCCCACTATCCCTCCCATTTGTTCCCTTTATAATTTATGTGGCATAGACTCCCACCACCCCTTTCTCAACCATTTAATGGCTCCTCAATAAAATAAAACAATATAAATATGCAATTTTTAAAAATTTATTTATTTACTAATTATTCACATTTCATTTTTTTTTTTGGATGAGCCATTAAAGTCATGAGAAATGGGTGGTGGGAGCCCATGCCACACAAATTACTATTCACATTCCAATTAATAATTAATAAATCCTTTAACTAATTTAAAATTTATTTATAAATTTACTTGATGAATAATACTACTAAATAAAATAACTAAAAATTTTATTTTAAATATTTATTATATACAGTTTGAAATTTTAAATATTTAGTATAAATTTTATTTATAAAAATTAAATAATAATAATAATAATTTATTATAATATAATATTCTAATTGTTAATATCAAGGCCCATCCGTTATCTAAATTGCCCGGCCCAGTTCGTAAAGATATATCCGGTAGAAGGGACTGAGGAAGAGGAACCCTAAACCCAAGTCAGTAGGGTAAGACACCTTGCAAGGAAGGCAGGTCGGGGTGAAGTGCAACATGCAAGGAAGGTATCACCGTGGGCGTCATCTCAAGATGAGGCACCACCAAAAGGAAACAGATCAGGACGAAGCACTACCAAAGGAAACAAATCAGGTGGAGCGTCATGGGCATGGGGAACCCTAGGTTCCCCACCCCTATATAAACTTAATGTGGCACCACATACAGAACACCTCCAACACTCCTCAGAGAGCCGTTTTTTACTTATCTTACTTTCTTTACAGCTTTTCTGCATTTTACTGTTTTCCGTTTTTTCCAATTCCTTTACAGTTTTCTTTCAGTTCCTGTAATTTGTTTTTCTATTTTTCCTGTAATCTTTCCCCCGAGTTCATCAATACTAGATTTTTTCGCCCGCTGCGCACGGGTGCTGAGCTTATATGAAGATTATGAAATTAGAAGATATTTTTTTTTTGAGTTATTACATAAGTTTCAAAGTCTTTTGCTTAAATAGTGGTGGAAATGTATGCAACAAAAATTTGAGGGAAATAAAGGAGATAATAGGGGCATGAAAAGAAATTCAAACCCCAAATAGGTGGATATAATATAAAATATTTTTTCCATCAGTGAAAAACTAAATATATAGTTTCGCTTTCATATCTAAAATACTAAGAACAATTGGAAAAAAGATAACCTTTAACAATTCAAAATTCGTATTACTTCAAAACTATGTATGATTAACACAAATTTTTACGTATAATTTACACTAAAATACTTCTGATATCCTTTTAGAGTACAAATTGTTTATAAAAAATTTATATAACAATTTACTCCGATTTTCATATACATTTTTATTTTATATCGAAATAGTTAACAATGAAGGATATTATGTTTAATAATTAAACTATGATGTGTTATTTTTTTCATTTTCTTTGTTTTTTCTTAAAAAATAATGCAGAATTTGTTTAGAATGATATGAATCTTTTTTAGGTGATGAATCAATTTATATTAATCAATATTTTTAGAATCAATGAACTGACTACACCATAAATAAAGTTTTTCAAATTTCTTTAGAAATAGTGAATTGAAGGTAAAAAATAATATAGTCGTACAAACTACAAAATATTAGGATTTATATATTTACGGATATATAGATAATTAAATATTATTAAATACTAATAACATTATATGTTTGTTACTAATACTTAGTTTTTCTTTATATTATTTTGTTTATCAAACTTATATTTATGAGACCAAGTTTCAAAATTATACCCGATATAAAAAACTCATGACAAAAATTTGATTAAATTTTTTTTATAATTGATTAAAATTTAATTATAAATTTAAGTATTTCATATATATTCTAATGAAAAATTTATAATAAAAAATATATTATCATTAATTAATAATGTTTGAAATCTATGATGTTAATTATTAAATTCCTTATATTTATATAATATTATATTTTAATTAGTTATACATTTTAAAACTATATAAATTTATTTAATAATATTATAATATGTCAATCTTTATTAAATATTATTATATATACAATCAAATAATTTGTATTATATAATTTTATATTTCTTAATATTTTTTTTTTTGTAACTAGTGACACACAAGCGTCGGCAAAGAAGAAAACTAACAAAAAGCTACAGAAGGGGGGAAAGTAGAGACGGAAAAGGAAATAGAAAAATAAAGAATACAATCAAAGTCGCTGAAACCAAACTCCTGCATAGTCCGCGGCCAGAAGCGCCCGAACCTCATCCGGAGGAAAAGCCCACGAGGTGAAGAATTCCTCAGACCGAGCACCATGCTTAGCCAGTGAATCCGCAACAGAATTACCCTCCCGAAGAATATGGTGCCAAATATACTCCGGATGCTCAGCTCGCAAATCCCTAATGTGTTGGATGAGAGGAAAAAAAGAAAATGACCCCTAGTCACCCCTTGATTCATCATACGAATCCCTTCCTTAGAATCAGAGAAGCAATGAGCACGAACAACTCCAAGATCATGAAGTCACTTCATGCCATTCCAAATGCCATGCAACTCTGCAACAATGTTAGAGGCAAAACCAACAGATCCCGCACAACCCTCCACCCAATGTCCATCGCCGGTACGAATCACACAACCAAATCCGGCCATCCCCGGATTCCCCAGAGAACTCCTATCCACATGCAACAACACTCCAGGGAGAGCCTCTGGATTCCAGCGCACAAGCCGATCATCTCCCTTACCACCTTTGGCGAGAAAAACCCGATCATAAACCCTTCCAAGGCTCGAAGCTCGACGTGTAACCTCGGCAATATTTATAGGAGTACCCCGCATACACCAATCATTCCGACTTCGCCAAATGCTCCACAAGGACGCCCAATGGGAACCTTTCAAATGCAAGCAAGCCCGGCGCAATTGCAAGGCCGCCTGAGACTGTCGTTGTCGCGCATCCATCACCACCTCAGTCCGCCCCCGACTCCATAAATCACCATGCACTAGACCAAGTCTACCCCAAACAATCTCGGACCACGGACAATGGAAGAACAGGTGAAGCACATCCTCCTCTCCCCGGCCACAGATTGTACACGCCGCCGAAGTAGCTAGCCCCCGGTGGTGTCGCATGGCATTTGTTGGAAGTGAATCATGTACCATTAACCACAATAAAACCTTTACTTTTTCCGGGCACCGAACTCGCCAAACCCATGCTCGCGAGGGATCTCTACGACAGCCCCATTGATGAAGGATCCACGCATAACCTGACGAGACCGAGTAGGTCCCCGAAGCCGTACCCATCCAACACCAGGCATCAGCAGCACCCGCATGAAGGGGGATCGGGCCATGCTCCCTAACCTTAGCCTGGATGGCATCAGGCACAACCGTATATAGCCTCCCCCACGCCCACCGATTATCCACATATATATCCTTGATAGCAAGATCCACATCATTATAATGCACATAAGGAATACGAGGAGCAATCGGACCGCCCCTCAACCAAGAAGAATACCACACACTACTACTACCATCTCCCACACGCATGCGACATCCCCCCATGAGGAAGGGAGCGGCCTTGCATATTGCTCGATAAACTGGCGATGCACCAGGGCGAGGATTGAAATTGCCATTCGAACACCCATATTTATGGACGAGCAATCGGCTCCAAGGCTTCGGAGAGGACTGGAGACAGTCAGTAACAATCTTCCCAAGCATTGCTATATTCATGTCCCTACATTTCCTAATCCCCAATCCACCCATACTCCTCGGCAAGGCGGCCTTATCCCACGCCACCAAGTTTAAACCCCGACCCTTACCATCTTTCCAAACAAACTCTCGAATACAACGGTCAAGTCTGTCACAAGTAGAAGCCGGCAACCAATTTAACTGCATGATATATGAAGGAATAGATGAAAGGACTGACCTTGCCAGAGTAATTCTACCCGCTTTATTAAGAAGTCCCCGCTTCCAAGCGCCAAGTTTAGCAAGAATATTGTCGGATAGAAATTCAAACTGGTTACAGCTCACAGCACCATGAAATAATGGAAACCCAAGGTACTTCCCCAAGTCATCACAAAATCCAATATTCAGAATCGTTGCCACAGCTTGCTTCATGGGCTCGGCCACTGCAGCGGATGCAAAGGCCCTCGACTTGGTGTTGTTCATGCGCAACCCGGCTTGGCGAGCAAAGGAGGTAAGAACCTCATCCATGCACCGAGCACTATCCAGGGATGCATGCGAGAATAATAAGAGATCATCCGCGAACATCAGGTGAGAGAGAGGCGTGCCATGGCGCCCTAGCTGAATCGGAACCCATGCACCATCATGAACTTTGGCCAGAATAGCTCTCGAAAGCTTCTCCATAACAATCAGAAATAAATAGGGCGAGAGAGATCGCCCTGCCGAACACCCTTGGCCGAAGAGAAGGGAGGTAAGGCGACGCCATTCCACAAAATCGAATACATGGGAGATCTAACACAGAACATAATGATGCGACTGAGGGAGTCTGGAAGCTCCATCTCCCCCAAACAAGCCTTCAAAAATTCCCAATCCACATTGTCGTAAGCCTTCTCCAAATCAACTTTAAGTAGAAAATCACAAGATCGTCGATTCTTGTTCTTGAAAGTGGAGATCACCTCCTGTAGAATAATGGCATTACCAGACGTGCCACGCCCTGGCAGGAAAGCAGACAGGGATGGACCAATATAGGACTGAAGGAATGGCCTCAACCGATTATCTATTACTTTAGTTAAAATCTTGTAAGCAACGTTACACAAACTAATCGGCCTATAATGCCAGATTTCCCGAGGTACCTCAATTTTAGGAATGAGACAGATCAGAGTTGCTGCGATACTGTAATACCCGAGAATTTTCTAACATAAAATAAAACAATAATTAAATAAATAAATAATAAATAAAATAAATACCATAAATAAATTGATAAATCCAGCAAATAAATAAATAAATAAAGATAAGGAAATGAGAAATGAGATTTAACTTAAAAAGGAAGTAAAGGAATTTAATTACATAAAAAGAATTATTAAAGGAAAGTAAATTGTACACCGAAACCCGACACTAATGAACTCGAGGATTCGAGTCCAAAACATCCAATTAGACCCGAGTGAAAATTTAGAGAGAAAGTAGAAACCCGAAGATACCCCGGGAATCGGAATTCGGGGAGCATAGAGGGATAGAAACCCGAAAGAGAGGCGGAAAAGCACGACGGATCGCACGACCCGCCCGGACCGAAGTCCAGGCGAGTGTCGCGCGGTGGGCGCGCGGTGAAACAAGGAACAGCGCGCCACGACCGCGCCAAATGACAGATTCGCCCGTTGCGTGAATCTCTCGCCCGAACGCGGATTTTTCGACTTTCGGTTGAACATCTCTCGACCCAAGACCTTTAGGTCAGATGTTGGACGCCCTAGGGATTGAGAAATCTATAAATAAACCCATTGGGAGCCCCAAACAAGTTTACAAAACCCTACAACCTTCTATACGTTCGAAACCCTAAATCCGGAGTCGTCGGAGGCACGAAACCAAGACGAACGCTGTTGGACGAAGTTCTCTACAGATCTCCATAGTCGTGGTAAGTCTCGATCCAATCTTTATTCAATAACGATTCGAAAACGAATCCTAATCATCTCCTTCTTTCTTTCTACACCTCGAATTGGATCTAGATCGTAGAACCCGACGAACGGAGAGGAGGAACGGTAGACGGGAAGCCATGCCTTCGAATAGACGATCCCCGGCGTTCATAAACTCGGTAAGTTAACTCTTACATGGTTTTGGGATGAATTAAAACATTCAAACTAAAAGATTATCAAGAAATCGAAAATCTGTCAATCTAAACTTTCTACCGGCGCAACAGATTTGTTGAATTTTTTCGAACCTTAAAACGAACTCAAACGGAAAAACTTAAAACACAAAAAACGTTTCTAAGACTTAGATCTAGCTACTGTAAAGTTTTGAGAATTTTTGGAGTTGATTTGATATGTGAAAACCCATTGAAACCGAGCTGTTTGAATCTAGATTTTGAAATCTTGGACAGAACTTAGGAATGATCTTGATCACGTTTTTGACATAGGATCTAGGCTGTTTTAGATCTTTGGCCGAACATCAAAGTTGTAGATAAATGTCTTAAGATGATCTCTGTCAAATTTCATTAAATTTGGAGTTGAATTGCTATGGTAGAATTCGAAATCTTTAAACTGAGACACATTAAACTCGGACAGAATTATTCTTATGTGAAAATTGGTGATTTTGACCTACTTAGGTATCTCGGATCGAAAACGTTAAAACACGAAAGTTGTAGATCTTGATGTTTCGGAGTCAGATATAAAATTTTGGAATTTTTGGAATTAAATCTGATTTTAGACGAATTTTAGAGTAAACTGTAGTTTACCGAAACGAAATCTTGAAATCTTGTTGAAACATGGAATTAACCTTTAGGGTTGAAACGAGTTGAGATATTAATTTTAAATAAATACAATTGAAATCAGATTTTAAAAAAATTAAATCCCCTTACAAACTTGATAAATTAAAATTAGGGGTGAGTGCTCTGCAGGGTGCCCCCTAACGATTCACTTCGTGCCGTAATGGACGATGGTGACCCCGCGCGCTAAACTTGAGATATGGATTGCCTAAACGGCGAAATATAGAGCCTACACTCTCGTGAATATCCGTATGGGTTTCCCGAGGCTCCGGAGTGGTACTGGGTATGGCTGATACGGTTGCGGCCGCCGGGCTACCTGCTAAACTTGTTGACATCGCGATGCTATCGTGAAACTTTGAAATACCAAATCGGGGATGTAATGGGGATTTTAAACTAAATTAAATTAGATTAAATTATGTTGTTGTCCAATTAAATTATTTAAATGCTTTATTTAAATTATGGCTTTTATGTTGAACCATGTGATATGTGTTATTAAATAGAGCCCTGAGATAAATTATGCTATTGGATAGTGATTAGATTAAATTAAATATTATGTTATTATCATGCTTTTGTTAAATTATTAAATTTATGGCTTTTAAACCCTACGACCATGCATGTGTTAACTTACTCAGCAATTTTGCTGACCAAAACCATTTTTATTCCTTTCCTTACAGAATATGTGGAATGAGCATGTGTGAGCACGATTCATGCATGGGATTTTGGGGAACACTTATTTTGCTTTTAAATTTCGTACTAAGACTATATTATGAACGGGCCTGTTTAACCCGTGTTTTGGCCATGTCGGCCCTTTTTATATTTTCCGCTGCGATACTGTACTAAACCAAATATTTCCGCTGCGCTATGCTATTGTTATTTTCGAATTATATTGTATGGGCTATTTTGAATGATTTAAATGTTTTTAAATACTGCAATACCTAGCCTTGCATCTCTTTAGTAAGCTCGGAGAAACCGTGTCTTACTAGGGAGATGTGGCGGTGACATCCCGACCTGGGTAACCAAAAACCGGGGTGTTACAAGTTGGTATCAGAGCCCGGCTATTTTTAAACTATTATTTTTAAACCATTATTATTTTTAAACTATTATTATTTTTAAACTATCTTTAGTATTTTGACTATTATTTTAAATTTTAAAGTATTATTTCCATGGAAAAAATTTTATTTAAAACCCATGGAAAAATATATATGTGGTGCATTAATTATTATTGGGGGGGAAATATCATTTGCATTTGCATGTTGCATCTCTGTTATGAACTTAGAATCTTGGAAACTTGAACTTAGAATCTTGGCGAAACTTGAACTTAGAATCTTGGCGAATTGAACCTAGAATCTTGGCGAATTGAACTTAGAATCTTGGCGAATATTAACTTAGATCTCTTGCTTGCGCTAGATGGCTAGTCAAGACATGATGCAGTTGATGGTCAGGATGATGAGTGTTCATCTCGATTCCCACCAAACCCTAGAGCAGATGAAGTACCGTATGGCTCAATTGGAGGCCAATTTACATCACATGGGCAACTTGAGAGAGGCGGATCATCACCGCATAAACCAACTCGAGCGCCAAGTCCAAACCCTCACTACACAAAACTTAATATTAAAGGAATACATTGATGCCCAGGGCAAGACTTAAACTCTATCTTTGACGAGCTGATGCCGCCGAGTTCGGAGGAGGAAGATCCGGAGGAAGATCCTGCTACCCCACCGGAGGACGTCATGAGACACTAGAGCTTCTATTGTTAGATACTATTTTGCTAGGAAATTATTTCTACTTTTGTACTAAATTTTTTTTTTGAGGAAATAAAATGCCCGATTTATTTTTTAAATTGAAAAAAAAATATACTACCTTCGGACAGATCTGTCCGCACGAAAAAATAAAAAAATAAAAAAATAAAAAAAAATAAAACAAAACCCCCGAGGCGTCGTATGCTTCTTAATTCGAACAAAGCACCACGTGCTAAATTGCTACACACATATACATCTATAGAAATTGCTTAGACTACATGCTGAATTCACCGGTCCTAATCTATCCCATTTGTACCAGAATGGCACCCAGAGGAAGAGGAAGAGGCAGAGCCCAACCCGCTCCCCAAACCACCACTGAAACACCTACTGAAACACCACCAAACGTCACTGAACCGATTCAACCTGATGAGGAACAGCCCCAAGGTGCGCAGGACGCCCCCCGCACCGAACAATGTGGGCGATCGTCTTAGGACGATAGAGGAAGTGTTGATTGCGCTCAGGAAACGCGCAAGTCAACCAGGGTCAAGCTGCGGCGGTACCCTCGCCCCAAGCTCGCCCTAACTACCTGGCGATGGTGAATCCTTACCAGCCACCCCACTATGCTGGTGAGGAGGATCCAGCTAAACTGGAAGAGTGGATCCGGACCTTCGACAAGCTGCTGGGAGCAGTTAAATGTCCGGAAGGAGAAAGAGTGCACGTCGCTTCGTACTACCTGGGAGGCGAAGCCGACGACTGGTGGCAGGCCACTCAAGCTAAACTGACTGAAGATGACGAGCCCTACTCGTGGATGGAGATGATGGAACTACTCAGGGATCGATTCTATCCCTTGAGTACTAAAGCTGCCATGTACGAAGAGTTCCTGTCGCTGAAGCAAGGAAGCCAAACGGTGCAGGAATACTACACACGCTTCAAGGAGCTGGTGAGGTTCGCACCAAGGCTAGTGCCTACTGATGCAGAAAAGGCACAGAAGTTCGAGATGGGACTGAACCTGTCTGTGCGCGAGGTGATCGCGGGGGTACACTACCCCGATTTGCAAGCAGTGTATGACCGCGCTGTGGCGGTAGCACGCGTGCAGCAGCTGAAAAGAAGGGTGAGTGGGGAGTCCAGCAGGGGTCCTCAAGACAAGAGAAGCCGAGACTCAAGAAAACGAGAACAACATTGGAAGGAACGAGCAACGCAGAGGGTCGAATAGGCCCCAACAAAACAACACTGGGAGGAGGTTCAACCAAGAAGATCCGGTACCACCTTGCCCGAGATGTGGACGACCCCATCTGGCAAGGGGATGCCCGCAACAAGGCACTTGTTACCGATGCGGTCGAATGGGCCACGTTCGACGGGACTGCCGAACTAGGCTCGAGAACATAACGAAGAGGGACGATTTGGTCGCGGGGCAAGAACAGCCTCAAAATCAAAACGGGCGAAACAGGAACAACCAAGGGTATAGACCCCCTCAAAATAGACCGCAAAACCAGAACCAGAATCAACGACCTCCGCCCCCGCAGAATCAAAACCAACAGCAAAACCAGCAGCAGAACGCGAATCAGCAGGGCAACCAAGGGCGCCCTGTGGGGAGGCTCAATGTGGTAAACCAAGCGGACGTGCCTGCGCAAGGAGAAGTGATGGCAGGTACATTTTATGTGTTGAATACGCCCCTTAGAATTCTATTTGATTCTGGAGCTAGTTGCTCAATTATAGCATCAAGGATAGTGCCTGAGTTAGATCTACCTAAGTGCGAGAGAATTAGCTTAGGAATTCAATTGCCTTCTAGAGAAGTAGTGTCTTGCTCTAAACGATATAACAGAATTCCTATAGTGATAAAGAACGTAGAATTCTTCGCGAACTTAGTAGAATGTAACTTACGAGACTTTGACATCATACTGGGAATGGATTGGCTATCCCAGTATAAAGCGGTGGTCGAATGCCAAAAGCAAAAGATCACCTTGTCAAAAAGTAGGGGAAAGAGGGTCATCTTTTACTCTCAGCCCCCTAAGAAAAGTAACAAAATCGTTAGTGCACTTAAACTAAGTAACTTGATGCGTAAGGGGTATGAACTATATGCGTGCTATGTGTACAACCTTGAGGCGGAAGAAAGCAAGGTTGATAGCATACCAGTGGTAAGAGAATACCCGGACGTATTCCCTGAGGACGTTCCGGGCATGCCACCTGAGAGAGATCTTGAATTCACGATAGATCTCATTCCGGGGACAGAGCCTGTCTCGAAAGCTCCGTACCGGATGGCACCACTGGAAATGAAGGAGTTAAAGGAACAACTCGAGGAGCTATTGGGAAAAGGTTACATAAGACCGAGTACGTCCCCTTGGGGAGCACCGGTTTTATTTGTCAAGAAGAAAGACGGAGAACTACGTCTTTGCATAGATTACCGAGGACTAAACCAAGTGACCATTAAGAATAAATACCCCCTACCGAGGATAGAGGATCTGTTTGATCAACTGAAGGGAGCTTCAGTATTCTCGAAGATCGATTTGCGATCTGGGTATCATCAATTGAGGATCGCCAAAAAGGACATTCCGAAGACGGCATTTCGAACGCGATATGGCCATTACGAGTTCACGGTGTTATCCTTCGGGTTGACAAATGCTCCGGCCATGTTCATGAATCTCATGAACAACGTGTTCCGAGAATTGTTAGATCAGTGCGTCGTAGTGTTCATCGACGACATCCTGATCTACTCAAAGAGCGAGGAAGAGCATGCAAAACACTTACATCAAGTGTTAGAAATCTTGCGAAGGAATCAGCTATACGGCAAATTGTCCAAATGTGACTTCTGGCTGAAAGAAGTGGCATTCCTCGGACACATAGTATCCGCTGATGGAGTATCAGTGGATCCGGCAAAAGTTTCTGCCGTGACGGAGTGGGCAACTCCGAAGAGTCCAACGGAAATAAGGAGTTTCCTTGGATTAGCCGGGTATTATAGACGATTTGTGAAGGACTTTTCAAGGATTGCACGTCCTTTGACCCAGCTACTGAAGAAAGGAGCAAAATACGAGTGGACCGAAGCATGTGAGACCGCGTTTCAAGAGCTGAAGAAACGACTCACAACCACACCCGTATTAACATTACCATCAGAGAATGGTGACTTCGAAGTATATAGCGATGCTTCGAAGGAAGGTTTAGGTTGCGTCTTGATGCAAGACTCGAGAGTCGTAGCCTATGCATCACGCCAACTAAAACCCCACGAGGAAAATTATCCACACCACGACCTGGAGTTGGCAGCGGTCGTATTCGCTCTAAAGATATGGAGACATTATCTTTATGGGCGGAAGTGTCGAATGTTCACCGACCACAAGAGCTTGAAATATATATTCACTCAGAAGGAGTTGAATTTGAGACAGCGAAGGTGGTTGGAACTTATTAAGGGACTAACGATTTAGAGATAGCATACCACGGAAAGGGGGGTGGGTAAGGCAAATGTGGTAGCCGATGCCCTAAGTCGAAAACCCAACACGTGACAAACTCGTTGTAAATCCGTCGGCAATGTACATGGAATTGGCAAGATTGGAGTTAGAACTTGTGCATCCTGGCACAGTGAGAGAAACGGTCAATGCTCATGGTCGTATAAACACCCATATTGGACGAGATTCGACTCGCTCAACCGGCGCGACCCGAAACTCGAGAAGATAAAAGGGTATACTGCCGAAGGAAAGGCAATAGGATTTGCTGTCCACGAGGATGGAAGCATCCGTTTTAAGAGGGGAGATGGTGTGTGCCCCTTAAATGTGCCGAGTTGAAACAATGGTTGATGGAGAAGGGCAAAACACGCCATATTCCTATCATCCCGGAGGTGACAAGCTATACAAAGATCTGAAGAAGATCTATTGGTGGCCGGGGAATGAAGAAGGAAGTGGCAAACTTCGTGGCGAGATGTCTCACCTGCCAAAAGTTAAGGCAGTGCGACATAAACCCTTAGGATTGATGCAACCACTAGAGATTCCAAGTTGGAAGTGGGATAGCATCTCAATGGACTTTGTCTCGGGATTACCCCGATCACCTAAAGGCATGAACAAGATTTGGGTGATTGTGGGGATATGCTTTAACGAAGACAGCCATATTTATCCGTAAAAAAAATCAATGAAAAGACACGTGGACTATATGGACCAATTGGCCCGAGCCTACATTGGACAATGTTGGTACGACGACATGGAGTACCACATGTATATCATTTCCGATAAGAGACCTTGTAGTAGATTTGTCTCTCATTTTCTGGACCCCCCCCTGGAGTTACAAAAAGCTCTCGGTACTCAAATCAAAATGAGCACCGCATTCCACCCGATGACGGATGGTCAAACCGAGAGAACAATCCAAACACTAGAAGACATGCTGAGAGCAAGTGTGTTGGATTTTCAAAGGAAATTGGGAAATCTCATTTACCCCTTGATTGAGTTTTCCTATAATAATAGCTACCATGCTAGCAATCGGCATGGCACCTTTCGAGGCGTTGTATGGACGAAAGTGCCGAAGCCCGTTGAGCTGGGAAGAAAACGATAAGTCCGTGGTAGTGGGACCAACAACTTATCGAAGACATGGCTCAACAAATCAAAGTGATTCAAGGGAAGATGAAAGCCGCACAAGATCGTCAAAAGAGTTTTATGCCGACGTGAGACGACGAGACCTAGAATTTCAAGTGGGAGATAGGGTCATGCTAAAGATATCACCCATGAAGGGGGTGATGCGCTTTGGCAAGCGAGGGAAGTTAAGTCCTCGATACATAGGGCCTTACGAAATTCTAGAACGAGTCGGAACTCTAGCAGCCTACCGATTGGCTTTACCGCCACACTTAGATCGAGTTCATAATGTCTTCCCATGTCTCGCAACTAAAGAAGTATGTGCCGGACCCGACACATGTACTTCAACCGGTGATAATTGAGCTCGATGAAGACTTGACTTACGAAGAAGTCCCAGTGCGTAATTCTCGATACTAAGGAACGAGTAACGAGGAACAAAAACCGTTCAAAATGATCAAGGTTCTTTGCTCAAATCACGAAAGTGAGACGGCAACTTGGGAAGTAGAATCCGACATGAGAGAACGTTACCCGACATTGGTTCCAAACCGATACTGACACAGTTATGGGACATAACTGCAATCTTAAGGGGGAGAGGATGTCATACCACCTATTTTTCGTGCACATTTTGTAAATTGTTGAACTACGTTATGGCTTGATCCCTTTACCGGGTAACGTAGGCAGCTTAGAAGTTTTAATTCTAAGTTCAGTCACAACATAAGAAAACAAACACAAGACCTTAGCACGAGAAAAGCCGAAACACAACTTCGAGGACGAAGTTGATTCTTAAGGAGGGTAGACTGTAATACCCGAGAATTTTCTAACATAAAATAAAACAATAATTAAATAAATAAATAATAAATAAAATAAATACCATAAATAAATTGATAAATCCAGCAAATAAATAAATAAATAAAGATAAGGAAATGAGAAATGAGATTTAACTTAAAAAGGAATTAAAGGAATTTAATTACATAAAAAGAATTATTAAAGGAAAGTAAATTGTACACCGAAACCCGACACTAATGAACTCGAGGATTCGAGTCCAAAACATCCAATTAGACCCGAGTGAAAATTTAGAGAGAAAGTAGAAACCCGAAGATACCCCGGGAATCGGAATTCGGGAGCATAGAGGGATAGAAACCCGAAAGAGAGGCGGAAAAGCACGACGGATCGCACGACCCGCCCGGACCGAAGTCCAGGCGAGTGTCGCGCGGTGGCCGCGCGGTGAAACAAGGAACAGCGCGCCACGACCGCGCCAAATGACAGATTCGCCCGTTGCGTGAATCTCTCGCCCGAACGCGGATTTTTCGACTTTCGGTTGAACATCTCTCGACCCAAGACCTTTAGGTCAGATGTTGGACGCCCTAGGGATTGAGAAATCTATAAATAAAACCCCTTGGGAGCCCCAAACAAGTTTACAAAACCCTACAACCTTCTATACGTTTGAAACCCTAAATCCGGAGTCGTCGAGGCACGAAACCACAGACGAACGCTGTTGGACGAAGTTCTCTACAGATCGCCATAGTCGTGGTAAGTCTCGATCCAATCTTTATTCAATAACGATTCGAAAACGAATCCTAATCATCTCCTTCTTTCTTTCTACACCTCGAATTGGATCTAGATCGTAGAACCCGACGAACGGAGAGGAGGAACGGTAGACGGGAAGCCACCCTTCGAATTGACGATCCCCGACGTTCATAAACTCGGTAGGTTAATCTACATGTTTTGGGATGAATTAAAACATTCAAACTAAAAGATTATCAAGAAATCGAAAATCTGTCAATCTAAACTTTCTACCGGTGCAACAGATTTGTTGAATTTTTCCGAACCTTAAAACGAACTCAAACGGAAAAACTTAATACATCGAAAACACGTTCCTAAGACTTAGATCTAGCTACTGTAAATTTTGAGAATTTTTCTTGGAGTTGATTTGATATGTGAAAACCAATTGAAACCACGAGCTGTTTGAATCTAGATCTTGAAATCTTGGACAGAACTTAGGAATGATCTTGATCACGTTTTTGACATAGGATCTAGCTGTTGTTATAGATCTTGGCCGAACATCAAAGTTGTAGATAAATGTCCTTAGATGTACTCAGTCAAATTTCATTAAATTTGAGTTGAAGTTGCTATGGTAGAAATTCGAAATCTTAAACTGAGACACATTAACTCGGACAGAATTATTCTTATGTGGAAAATTGGTGATTTGACCTACTTACGGTATCTCGGATCGAAAACAGTTAAAACATGAAAGTTTGTAGATCTTAATGTTTCAGAGTCAAGATATGAATTTTGGCGAATTTTTTGGAATTAAATCTGATTTTAGATGAATTTTAGAGTAAACTGGTGGTTTACCGAAACGAAATCTTAAAATCTTGTTGAAACATAGAAGTTAACCTTGTGGATGACGAGTTGAGATATTAATTTTAAATAAATACAATTGAAGTCAGATTTTAAAAAAATTAAATCCCCTTACAAACTTGATAAATTAAAATTAGGGTGAGTGCTCTGCAGGGTGCCCCCTAACGATTCACTTCGTGCCGTAATGGACGATGGTGACCCCGCGCGCTAAACTTGAGATATGGATTGCCTAAACGGCGAATATATGAGCCTACACTCTCGTGAATATCCGTATGGGTTTCCCGAGGCTCCGGAGTGGTACTGGGTAATGGCTACGATGCGGCGCCCGCTACTACGGCTAAACTTGTTGACATCGCGATGCTATCGTGAAACTTTGAAATACCAAATCGGGGATGTAATGGGGATTTTAAACTAAATTAAATTAGATTAAATTATGTTATTGTCCAATTAAATTATTTAAATGCTTTATTTAAATTATGGCTTTTATGTTGAACCATGTGATATGTGTTATTAAATAGAGTCCCTGAGATAAATTATGCTAT